>OY744515.1:11036303-11061303 GCA_963556195.1 Sepiola atlantica
TTCTCAATTGGATTTAGATCATAGCCATTGTGTGGCCAGTCCATAGTCGAACCCCCTAAAATTCCTTTTTTGTAATCATATTTTGGTGAACTTTGAAGCGTTACTTGGTGCGCTGTCTTGCATAAATATAGACTTTTAAAGTTCATTGTCACTCCGTCCTCGACTTTCAAAAGACCAGCAAGCTCACATCTAACAATACCAGGCAATATCATGATCCCACCCGCACCTTGTTGCCGTTTAACAAATTGTATTGAATAACGTTGCTTACAGACTCAATCTCGCGTCCATCAATCAGGATCCTCAACGGTGAACCTTGACGCGTCTGTGAACAACAATTTCCTACTTAATCAATTTCATATATTTCTTAGCCCACTGAACTCAATTTATTTCGGTTTCCTACTTAATCAATTTCATATATTTCTTAGCCGACTGAACTCAATTTATTTCGGTTTCCTACTTAATCAATTTCATATATTTCTTAGCCCACTGAACTCAATTTATTTCGGTTTCCTACTTAATCAATTTCATATATTTCTCAGCCGACTGAACTCAATTTATTTCGGTTTCCTACTTAATCAATTTCATATATTTCTTAGCCGACTGAACTCAATTTATTTCGGTTTTCTACTTAATCAATTTCATATATTTCTTAGTCCACTGAACTCAATTTATTTCGGTTTTCTACTTAATCAATTTCATATATTTCTTAGCCACTGAACTCAATTTATTTCGGTTTTCTACTTAATCAATTTCATATATTTCTTAGCTCACTGAACTCAATTTATTTCGGTTTCCTACTTAATCAATTTCATATATTTCTTAGCCCACTGAACTCAATTTCTTTCGGTTTCCTACTTAATCAATTTCATATATTTCTTAGCCCACTGAACTCAATTTATTTCGGTTTCCTACTTAATCAATTTCATATATTTCTTAGCCCACTGAACTCAATTTCTTTCGGTTTCCTACTTAATCAATTTCATATATTTCTTAGTCCACTGAACTCAATTTATTTCGGTTTTCTACTTAAAATTGTTTTCTTAATTCGATTCTTTTACATCTGTAAACTTTCTTAGTGCTTTATATTTTGTTTCTCTTGAAACCAAAGGAGCTGCAGCGGCCCCAAGTATTAATGAACTACTGGCATACGAATTTCTAATAATCTTTCTTCGGATATGTAACAGATCTCTATTTGTTTAAGCCTTGAATTCAGCTTTCTCTCTCTTAGACAGGGTCCAAAAAAGAGTCTCTAATCAATTAGGTTTCACACTGTAAACCAAACACCAGCTCTTGTCTCATCGCCACAATATTGCACCCCTGTGCTTTATTTTACAAGTGCTTCAATGGAATCTACCCCATAGAACTTGCAGGACTTGTGCCACCCGGGCGTAAATACCCCTGACCAACCCTAGAATCAGCAAAATCACACCCCTTTACTGATGAGGTCCCCAGGTGCCGGAAGGCTTTATACTCTAATAGCTTATTTCCTTGAACTGCTAGACTCTGAAATTCCCTCCCTGCTCCCCGTTGTTCTGCCTGTATCAGCATGCAGAAATTTAAATGTAATGTGAACAAACATCTTGCTGCACAACTCCCTACTTATGATGTCCCTACATATAGCCCCTTACGTCTCGTGGTAATGTGCCTTGTTTGGGGTGAATAATAGTTTCAAAAAAATCGCAATACATCTGACAAATCGATACATGATTCTGAGTACCCTTTTTTCTTCCACTATATAGTGCTAATAATATTATTAGCAAGAATAGTATTTGCTTCGCTACAGTTTCTTTCTGGTAATACTTAGGCTGGCTAAGCATATTGATACAATGGTGACATTTTCCATTAATCACCTAAAAATCTTTAGTTTTAATAATAAAAAAAACTTTAACCATTTCGTTATCTTATTTGCTTTTCAGATAAACAATGTGTTTACATTATTACGTATTACACTGTTTATTTCTTAACATTTCGTTTCATACAATAGAACTCACAGTAAAATTGTTTAATCACATAAACAATTTGACAAACATGTGGGCACGTGTAATACTTACAATTAAGCTAACGCACTTAATAAAAAGGAATTTAAGGGAGATAACTCTGAATTCGTTTACACTTGTTTAATTCGCTTGCTTTGTAAAAAAACATTTTTAAGAGATAGATAGATAGATAGATATATAGATAGATAGATAGATAGATAGATAGAGAGGGGGGATAGAGCTTTAGTCTATCACCTAATTTTCCACTAAATCAAAAAAGAACAAAGAAGCCACAGAAATAGCAGAAGCAGTTGATATTTTAAATATTTTGAAATATTTATTCATTTACACATGTTTTATTCGCTTGCTTTGTACAAATACACATTATTTTTATGAGAGAGGGTGGGGGCGAGAAAGAGAACTATGAACTAATTTCTCACTCAATAAACGAAGAAGCCGCGCAAATGATAGGATCGGTTACTATGTTGTCCGCTTGAAATGACATGAATAGTTTATTTCTCTCCTTACGCATAACTGTTGAAGCTGGCCTCGTAAATTTGAGCGTTTAGATTTGAATTAAAGGTGACTTGTGTCCGGAAGTTCGAATCGTGCGACTACCTTAAACAGTTATCTCCACATTGAAGATTCCACAAGGATAACACGTATATATATATATATATATATATATATATATATATATATATATATATATATATATATATATATATATATATATATATATATAGTCTCGGAAGTTTCTCAACCATTAAAACTATATACGAACAAAAAACTGTATCCCAAGTCGTTCAGTAGAAAATCACTCATGTAAGTCAATTTATTTTTTTGTAGTCACTATTTTAGTTTGCTTCCAAGAATTTACACTAGTCTTAACATTATTTAAGGGATCATCAGTTGTTTACCATGAAAAATTGTTTCGGGAATTTAAAAACTAAACAGTATTTTATTTCATGGCTTCCCAGCAGAGTTGATCAAACCCCACTTCCCTTAAAAGACAAAAACATAAACGTTCCGTATATTAGATCTAAGTTTTGTTACAGATAAATGTTTAGTTAACTTATATTAGTTATTAAAAAATGCCCTCCTTACCTATATATATATATATATATATATATATATATATATATATATATTAAAAATAATTTAATATTATTATAAGCCCCTTTCAAGTAAAATTGAAAGTTGAGCACTGTCGGAAAGATTAAAAATAAACATTCACCTAAAAGTTTCAGTGCAATGCTCCGAATCTGTCGTTGAGTGCTATCGAATGTTTAGGTGTCAACACTCACCGCTTTCAGTGTAAACATCACTTAATTTCTCCGTTATTACGTGACAATCTCTCGTGGCCTAATGGGACTAGGAGAACGCCTACAGTTCTAAGATGGATCTGTGAACGGAGTTCTCGCCTTATAACCGTCTGAGATTGGTATTTCCCTGCGCTGATGAGAGCCATAAGCTCGAAACGACGTCGTACGTAGGTAAAAATATTAAAAATTTTTTTAAAATAATTCAATATTATATATATATATATATATATATATATATATATATATAATAAATGAACAACATATATTAACATCAACATGGCATACCCTTATTTAATTCTATGATGTAATGTATTGATTTACTCCTCTCCAGTAGTTAGGCACAAGGCCAGTTTTTATCTTACTCCCACAAGTAAGATGTGATCCAAGGTCGAGTCGGGAAAGTGGGGTTTAAAAATTGCCCGGGCAGCCCCGTCGACATTCCCCGGTAGGGGCGCCTCAGGCAGTAAGCAATAAACTTACTCCTCCCCAAAGAGGGGAGGCGAAGCTTGGGAGGGTGGATCTCCTAGAACTGCACAGGACAGACCCATAGACCGGCGTAAATCAAGACCCGAAGGCCAAGACAATACCAGTCTATGGGGTGCAGTATCCATCGGAACAAATACTACACTTTGATCTTAGCCAAAAGGCCAGGTAACGATAAAAAGTAATGTTTTTATGATTGGACATTTGTAAATAAATGAAAAAAACTATTGTATTATCTTTAAATGCGGATGAGTATTGTAGTATTGGTTATATTGTCATAATACCGCCATCCCAGGAATTACCTCCTCCTTTTAAGAGGGGTAGGGGAATCCTCCCATCTATTATATCCTCTTTTGAGTAGAGGTAATGTAATATCTGTTCTGTTGTCATGGGACGATCTTTCCATAGGCTACTTCTTTTTTTTTGGGGGGGGGGGAGTAGTATCTGTTCTGTTGTCATCATACCATACTCGCAGGCATTTTCTTCTCTTTTTATGGGAGGATCCTCCCAAATTACCTCCTCTTTTTCGGGGAAGGAAGAGAGGCGAGTGAAGTATATGTTCTGTTGCCATTCGCAAGCATTATCTTCTCCTTTTATGGGAGGATCCTCCCAAGGATTACCTCCGCTTTTTTCGGAGGAAGTGGAGGGCGAGTGTAGTATCTGTTCTGTTGTTATGATTCTATATTCGTAAGCATTATCTTCTCTTTTTATGGGAAGATCCGCCAAAGGATTACCTCCTCTTTTTTCTGTGCGAAGAGAGTAGTAAAATATCTGTTGTCATGATACCATACTACCAGGTATTACCTCCTTATTTGAGAAGCATTGTAGTATATCTTTGTTCGTTCATCATGATACGATCCTCCCAATCATTACCACCCCCTTTTCCTCTTAGGCTGTACCTCCTCCTATGGAGGTAGTTTAGTATATTTTTATTCGTCATGATAGATTTCTGTCAGGCATTATTACCTCTTGTTTTTTAGGGGGCAGTATAGTATATGTTCGTTCCTGATGATATCATCCTCCCAGCATTATCTTCCCCTTTTTTGCTGGGAGTAGTGTTGTATCTGTTTTGTTGGTGTGATTACATCCTCCCAGTCATTAACTCATCCTTTTTAGAGAGAGCAAGTAGTGTTCGGTCGTCATGATACCATCCTATCAGTGATTGGCTCCTACTTTGGGGGTAAGTATAGTATATGTTCGTTCACCATAATGCCATCCTCTCAAGTTAGCGAAAATATACGACCGGACGAAGCATATATTTGCTAGCTTGGTGATCCCTTAACTCACCCCGTTTTTTATGTCTTAATGAGAAACTTAGCAATTATGAGATTTAGAGACAAATTACTTAATGTTAGACACGAAACCACGCTTAATTGCAAGCACTTCAAAAAACATACAGTGGTCAGATTTTTGGCAACTAGTATTGGTTGCTTGCAAAGTGCAATAACAACTCTACTCCCACCCTCCTTCCATACAAATTTTATTATATATATTTTGATTTTGATTTTTAATTTTATTTTTTTAATGCTGAAAAAATGTAAAATAAAAAATTTTGATTAAAAAAATGTAATTTTTCAAATTTTTATATTTTAATTTTAATTTTGTTAAATTTTTAATTATTTTAATTGTTTATTTATTTTTATTTGTTCAATTTTCTTATAATTTAAACATTTGTCGCTTCAGATGTAGGCGCTTGAAATTTAGCTAACTTTGAAATTTTAAGTATAATGACACTTTAATATTTAAAATTTTGATTTTAACCTTTAATTGTTGGCATGTAAATTCGCATATCTGTTAATTAAAAATATATAGTGCTGTAGTATACCGGTTAAATATCTATGGACAGTGTATGTTGTCACTGTGTGTACGTGCGTTTAAATATATCCATATTGAAAAAGAAACCTGGTACGTGTATGTGTGTGGATGTACTGAGATTCACAGTATACATATCGGTATGATTTTTAAATGTACCTAACCAGTCGATTTAGTAATGTATCCGTTTATTTTAAAAAGTTATTTTTTAATTATTATTTTTAGTATGCTTAGATTCTTATAAAATTTTACCTCACTTCTCAAGACCGGCTTCCGACATCGTTTAAAACCCGTTAAATCAAATATATTGATGGTGGTAACCATAGAAACCATCGATCTACTCAAAAAGTGTTTGTGTATGGTTGCATGTATGTTTGTACAGGTGGGTATGTACATGTGTATACATGTATATGTATGTATAATGTATGTGTGTGTGAAGAGTGAGTGGGGGTAAATATCTAAATGATTAGTCTTTTGTTTTGTTTTTAGATATTTTAGATATTTGTAAAAGTCTGCAATATGCGGCGTTAGTTAGTATTCCGATGATAGAAATCCCTTGGTGGCCGCATAGTAGTGTTAGAATAGTAACGCTGTCACTATCAATTGCGTTGTTACCAGTGGGTTAGGGTTTTCTTGTGGATGTCATATCTAAATTATATTTTTAGTGTTGAATACATATATATTGTGTTTTTCTCATGGATACATGACAAAAAGCTTTTTTGAATATTTACACACATTATATATATATATATATATATATATATATATATATATATATATATATATATATAGTATAATATAAAATGAAGTAATAAAATAAGGTGTCAATCAAATTTTATTAGAATTCAAAGTTAAAGCAAAGTATCCTTAAGTGTTTAGCTCATGAGTTTTCAAAGATAATTCTTCTCTTCAGAGGACCATTACCGCAGTTATACTACTACAGGTAATAAAATTAAGCTTTGAAAATATATAAAAATTATATACACAAATACATAAAAATACATAACATCAAATATATCAACCCAAAAACATACTTTTTGTTGAATCTATACAATCCATCCAGGTCATACAAATTGAAAATCATAATGAAGAAAGACATTCAGTTTTTATCCGGATGTTTCACTAATTATAAGATATTAGTTGACGCTTATATCTTTTGTTGGATTGCTTCATATATATATATATATATATATATATATATATATATATATATATATATATATATATATATAGTAAAATGTTTTATTCATACAAACAGTTTTAGTTACATATGTGCATACATGTTTCATCTGAACCTTCTTGCAAGAGCCCAACTTCTTCAGACCTTTATAAAAAATAAATTTATAGATATATAGGAAGAGATAAAATACTACAGAAAAAAGAATAACGGAAAGAAAGAAAGAAAGAAAGAAAGAATGAAAGAAAGAAAAAGAATTACTGGATAAAGAAAGACAGAAACCAGTACGGAATGAGGGAATTACGAAGAAAAAAAATTACGAAAAGAAAGAAATAATTACCAAAAGAAAGAAATAATTATCGAAAGAAAAAAAGAATCACCCATACGAAAAATAAAAAAGGGAAATGAAATAAAGAAAGAAAGACGGAAAACTGAATAAAAGAATGATTCAAAAATAAAAACTAAGAAAACATTAGAGGAAGAAAAAGAATGTTTACGAAAGAAAGACAAACTTATAGAAAGAAGGAACCCAGAAATAATTAAAAAGATAGAAAGTATTGAAAAAAGAAAGAAAGAAAGAAAACGTATCAAAAAACGAAAAAGGAAAGAAAAACTATTGAAGAAGGGGATAAAGAAAAAAGAAAAGCTTTTAAAAAGAACAAAAAAAAAAACAGAAATAGATAAAGAAAAAATGAAAGAAACAGTATGAAAGGAGACAAGAAAATATAAAAAGAAAAAGAAAAGGTATTAAAAAAAAGAACGAAAGAGAGAGAAGAAAGAACACATAGTAAAGAAGAAAAGAAAGAAAAAAGAAAGAACGCAAAATAATGACAGAAAGATTCGTTCCATTTCTGGTGAGTCAGAAAAGTTCGCAATGAGAGAGTGCGTGTGACAGCACTGGTTCAAGTGAAACACGCTTGGGTGAGAGGAGTCGACTAGAGTCGGGCGGGGTCATAACATGTTGTGCTGTTCAGGGTTGAAGGTTAACCTTAGGCCGACCCTGACAAAGCTCGAATTATCTGCTGCCAATCAAGCGTTTCCGCTTTGCAACTCAAATTAAAAAGCAAGAGGGAAAAGAAATTTGAATGTCATGTTTAAAGCAGCCCAAATCATTGGCTCAGGAAACTCGTCAAATCAGAACACAAATTGTTTCGGTGACCTCCACGGAATTCTTGTAATTATTCCTCGCGGAATTGGCACATCCAGTCTGGGAGACATTTTTTAGCGGGTAGAATAGTTATTTATAACATACCAGCTGGTAAGCTCAGCGTTGTGTGTATTCCTGCTGCCAGACCCGAATCCCATATTACCATTTTCAATTTTAGAGTTACAAATAAAATAAAATGTCGTCTTTGCTGTTCACGGGTGTTTGGTATGAACACAAACCCCGCGATCTTATTGTAAACACCCATAATACAAAGTTTATATTACCATTGGATTCAGCGTAAAGTTTTACTCGATAAAAGTTGCGTTAGGTCTTCGTATAGGTCTTTGGTTTCAATTGCATCCTCGCACAGACAGAGAGACAGACAGAAGCTACAACTGTAGTATCGATTCATACATGACATTTTATAAGCATTTTTAAGGAGGGGGTGTATGCGGGAACTCTTACTTGTTGAAGGAAAGGAGAAGGAAGATAATAAGAATTTAAATGAAAAAAACGAGAAAAGAAAAATAACAGAGAGGGATATATATAGATAGATAGATAGATAGATAGATAGATAGATAGATAGATAGATAGATAGATAGAGTAAGAGAGGGTGTTATATATATATATATATATATATATATATATATATATATATATATATATATATATATATATATATATATATATATATTGGGAGGTGACGGTGGTTAAGTGCATATCGACACGGACAAGTTCGAATCCAGTCGGTTCCACAGTACCACTTTCACTTAAGGATGTTGGCAACCTTCTCGTGGTGTTTCCCGTAAGTACCCGATGTCTTTCTAGAAAGATTTCTAACTAGAAAACTAGAAACTAATGCCAACACCAGAATCATCTGATTCACACGAAAGAAGATATATATATATATATATATATATATATATATATATATATATATATATATAGAGAGAGAGAGAGAGAGAGAGAGAGATAGATAGATAGATAGATAGATAGATAGATAGATAGATAGATAGATAGATAGATAGATAGGAAAACGCCCTGAGCATCAATATATTTGTTAATAGTAAATTCTTCTCAATATTCAGAAAATAAAAATATAAAGTAACATATTTAGAAACTGTGACGTAGTTTTGGTTACAGACATATATACACAAAATCTCTATTATATTTTCCCTTTTCCTTTTCGTTTGTTATGATTTACAAATTTATGTAGTTATAGAATATGATTTGCAAATCTTCGGCAGCTGGCTACAATTTGAAGCAAAGTAAAAAAAAAATGAGATTCGGACTTTACTACGTAACAATAAAGAGAGAGAGAGAGAGAGGGGGAGAGAGAGAGAGAGAGTAATTAATTATTCACTCTTTTATTTTCTGTCAAACCAGAGCTGTAGCATGCAAGCCGGTTTATCTTCTTTGTATTCGTCACTTAATCAGTATGCCTCTCCTTTTTGACCTGCAGATGGCTTTCGCCCACTTACTAATAGGAGAGGTGTTTTCTTTTTGTTTTCACATACGTTTTTAAGCTCGTTAATATATAAGCATGGTTGGGGTAATAATAAAGGACAACTCACTAAAACTGACTTACAAGAAATATTGAAGAATCAAATATTCTTTTCTAATATATAAAATGTGTCATTGATACAATTGATTTGATAAATCAGTCGTCCAAAAGCTGATGAACCGTTGCTCAAAACAACAAGATACTACAAGCAGGCTGATTTTGAGTCAATCAGAGAACACATCAGTGACGCCCCATGGAGGGAAACCTTCTCACTCCCTGCCGACCAGTGTGCAAATGAATTAACTGAATGGGTCAAAGCAGGCATTGAAGCCTATGTCCCCATGCGAAAATTCTTTAGCAAGCCCCACTCTCCCCAATGGTTCACCTCGGAATGTGCAACTGCCATTGCTGAGAGGCAACAAGCATTCCGTAAATTCGGCCGCCATAAGTCAGCTACTAATAGACATAAGTTTATAGAGTCAATAAATAATTGCAAGGCCGTGATAGGCGAAGCAAAGAGAAGGTATAATGAGTTAACAAAAAAACGCATCCAGCCACAGAAACTAGGTACTCGTGATTTCTGGAAAATATATAATAGTGTAGTGAATAATAGTCAATCAACGATTCCCCCACTATCAAACCACAATGATGTCGTTTGCACGGCAACTGATAAGGCTGAACTACTCACCCAGCGCTTCGCTTCTAACTCCACCTTGGACTCTGATAACCACCCCCTCCCCAAATTCCCATTGCTGACCGAAGCCACACTTGATAACCTGGTCATCACCTCATCCCAGGTCAGAAACATCATACAAAACCTTGACACCTCCTAAGCTTGTGGGCCTGATCTTATACCTGTAATAGTAACAAAGAAATGCTCTGCTGAACTGGCCCCTGTCCTCTCCAAACTCTACAACAAATGCCTAGCCGAATCTTGCTTTCCCGATAGCTGGAAAATTGCCTCTGTGGTACCAGTCTACAAGAATTCTGGGAATAGAACCGATCCTCAGAACTACCGCCCAATCAGTCTACTGTCGATCTTTGCTAAACTCTTTGAATCCTTAATCAATCTAGCTATAGTACGGCACTTAGTTAATGCTAAACTTCTTTCTGACCGCCAGTATGAATTTAGACAAGCACGATCTACTGCAGACATCCTAACGGTCATCTCAGAACGCATGTATCATACACTGGACAAGGCAGGTGAAGCTAGGGCAGTAGCGCTTGATATATCCAAGGCCTTTGACAAGTTATGGCATAAAGGGTTTCTCCTGAAAATACGCTCATACGGTATTACTGGGCAATTACTTAATATAATTAGATCCTTCCTAACCAAAAGAAAAATCCAGGTTGTCCTCGATGGCCGTTCATCTAAGCAACATGACATAAATGCTGATGTGCCCCAGGGATCTATTCTTGGACCTTTGTTGTTCCTGATCTATATAAACGATCTCCCTGATGACATAGAGTCTGAGATTGGTTTATTTGCTGACGACACCACACTTTACTCTTGCCATGTTGGTAAAACAGACGCGATCATATCCAAGGAAATGGCTGAATCTTTAGAAAATGACCTCCAGGCTGTAGTGGATTGGGGTCATAAATGGTTGGTAACTTTTAATGCCGCAAAGACAAAACTCCTTTCCTTCAATAACTACAAGGAACCTATTCAACCACCGATTGTCATGGCAAATAACACCCTACCTGAGAGTTCATCATTCAAACTCCTTGGCCTAACCTTCACAGTTAAAATAATAATAATAATATTTGATTTGACTAGCCAATTTTTCTTTTTTATTATTGTTGGATAATGTTTTTTCAATAGAAAAATGTATTTCGCTTTAGTTTCTTTCACATAATTGTTATTCCGGCTAAGAACTTTAGCCAAAGCCCTTTTTCGCTATTCACCTTTAGCTGCTTACGTTCTTAATAAAAATTCTCTATCTATGCCAGCTTTAACATAAATAATTGTATATGTTTATAGGACATATTAAACAATTTATTTGTTCAACTTATTTGCATAGCGCAGTAGTAGGTACATAATTTTTGTTATTACATTGTCTTATAATGTGAAAAACTGACAAGATCCTGTCTGATTATTCTTCCACCAACATTCATATCTGTGGCGATTTCATATATACTCCAATAAGACTGATGATGAAGGAAGTTTTTTCATTATTTTTCCCTTGCCTATGAGCGAACGCAGATAGTTGATCAAAACACTCGCATACCTGATGCTGACGGACACTTTGCAAGACTTCTTGGTCTTTTCCTGACAACGTTTCTTGAACATTACAAATCTACTGTTCTATCTCCTCTGGGATCTTCCAATCACTCGGTTGTCTCCATCAAGATAAAATCTAAGCTCAGGGAGACCTCTGATGTTCCTTTCCATCGCAGATAGTACAGGGACCGACTGGGATAGTTTTAGATCTTTCATTCCGGAAATCCCTCTACATTCTTTTTTTTAAAAACAATGTGCCCTATATCGCCTCTGATTGGTTAACAGTTTGTATTGACAGTTTTATACCCTCTAAATTTCAACAAACAGCCAAACAGTGTTCACTTCTGAGGGTGCTGCTTTTATTGCTCATCGAAACTACTTTTTACATCTTTACCAACGGAATAGATGCGAAAAAACAAAAACAAAATCCACCTTTAAAATCACTGCAGTTATAGTGAACGCTAAAGACTTCTATGCCCATTCTATTCAAGCCTGGATTACTAAGCAGAGGTTCTGTTCCTGTGCATTTTGAAAAATAAAAACAACAGGATAATGAACAGATGTAAGGCTTCTATCCAACAATAATTAACGGCCACGAAGTGATTTAATCAACATCCGATAAAGCCACACTTTTTGCAAAGAAGTTTGCTACAAATTCCACCCTCTACAATCATGGCCATCAACTTCCGGAATACCCACTATGACTGCGAAGACTCTTAGTAATATACATATATCGGTTCGAGACGTAACCAAAGTTACATGAAACCCAAACACCAGCAACTGGTCTCGATAAAATCCCAGCCATTGTGCCTTAGAAGCTGCTACCGGAGTTTGCACCACTTCTAACAAAATTGTATAATCGTTGCTTAAAGTAGAAATGCTTTCCATCTCTTTGGAAAACTTTGTGGGTCTGCCCAGTATTTAAAAATACTGGTGATCAGTGCTTGGCATCTCAATATAGACCTCTAAGCCTCCTATGCAGTATAAGCAAGTTGCTTGAATCTGTAATAAATCAAGAAATTGTCAAGCACCTGAGAAATAATAATTTACTAAGTAACAAGCAATACGGATTTCGTCTTGCAAGGTTAACTGCTGATGTACTATGTAATATCACATGGGATCAGTGAATTCCTTGACAAGGGCTTTGTTTCTAGGGCAATAGCTCTTGACATATCAAAGGCTTTTGATAGGGTCTGGCACAAAAGATTGTTTCATAAACTTGCTGGCTATGGAATATTTAGTAATATCCTCGCAACCAATGAATCCTTTCTCTCTGATAGGTTTATAAAATTAGCTGTTGATGAGCAGATGTCTTAAGCACATAGTACCGTGCCGAATTGCCTCAAGGATCTATCCTGGACTCAACCCTCTTCCTAATCTACATTAACGATTTTCCTAGGCACGTTTTTGAGATCATTTGTCGATATCTACGCAGACGAAAAATATCGAAGATCACTGGTGATCAAGCTCTCGCTGATTTGCTCTCTTCTGATCTGGAGCACGTGTTGTAATGGGGGGGGGGGAGTGGCTTGTTATTTTCAGCACTTCGAAAACCAAACTTCTCTCCTTCTATCACCAACGCCTGGATATTGGATTTCCTTACTTTGATAAGCTCCAAGGACTGACTTTCACTCCAGACCTAAAATGGAAGGCTTACATCCAATCTGTTGCTAAGACCACTGGGAAAATGGTTGGATCATTCTACAGCTCCTGGAAGTATCTGACTCTTGATGCAATCCTCTCCATATATAAGAGTCAGATGAAATACTGCTGTCACATCTGGAGAGGTGCCGCTCAGATCATTCTTCATTGCCAACACAATTCAGAATCTACTTCAAAATCTAGTGGGAGGTGATCTCTTCCGTTTATTACAGCACTTTTCTCACAGCAGAGACGTTGCTAGTCTCTCTCTACTCGTTATTACCATAGGAGATACTCGACTGAGCTCAAATCTCTGTTCTTTTCTGTACGACATTCACAGCCAGAACTCGTCTTCTACCAGAACAAAGTAAAACTTTCCTTTCTTCCTCAGTGTGTCTAACGTCAGGCGAAATTTCCATGAACAGAGCTTCTTCACAAGGGCTTCTCGTCTGTGGAACACATTTCCCTGGGACTGCTTCTCCGCAGATTACAACTTTGTCGTCTTCAAATCCAATGTCAACCGATTCCTATCTAGAACCGTCCTAAAAATATTCGAACTTGTTTTTGACAATCATTACATTCCATTACCCCTTATCTTCGAACTTGTTTCTGACAATCATTCCATTCCATTAACCCTTATCTTCGAACTTGTTTCTGACAATCATTCCATTCCATTAACCCTTATCTTCGAACTTGTTTCTGACAATCATTCCATTCCATTAACCCTTATCCTCGAACTTGTTTCTGACAATCATTCCATTCCATTAACCCTTATCTTCGAACTTGTTTCTGACAATCATTCCATTCCATTAACCTTTATCTTCGAACTTGTTTCTGACAATCATTCCATTCCATTAACTCTTATCTTCGAACTTATTTCTGACAATCATTCCATTCCATTAACCCTTATCTTCGAACTTGTTTCTGACAATCATTCCATTCCATTAACCTTTATCTTCGAACTTGTTTCTGACAATCATTCCATTCCATTAACCTTTATCTTCGAAATTGTTTCTGACAATCATTCCATTCCATTAACCCTTATCTCCGAACTTGTTTCTGACAATCATTCCATTCCATTAACTCTTATCTTCGAACTTGTTTCTGACAATCATTCCATTAACCCTTATCTTCGAACTTGTTTCTGACAATCATTCCATTCCATTAACCCTTATCTTCGAACTTGTTTCTGACAATCATTCCATTCCATTAACCCTTATCTTCGAACTTGTTTCTGACAATCATTCCATTCCATTAACCCTTATCTTCGAACTTGTTTCTGACAATCATTCCATTCCATTAACCCTCATCTTCGAGTGGCACCTGGCCTTGATAAGTGGTGACCCTTTTTTAGTAAAAAAAATCAAACAGTAACAAAATCACTTTCGTTAGACTCATATCATCAAATTGTCCCATTTTCTTATATACCAATTCGATCAGGCGGGAACAAATCGAAACGCCTTTTTTTTAAGTATGTTTTCCAAGCTTCTGATTGACTGATGGAAATATTTCTATTTATTTTCATCCAATCATGAGTCGTTTTGTTTTTCAAATAATATTCGATTTTTGTTATCGTTTGTTGAAGAAGAGTTTTCACACAAATAAACAAATCGGTTTTATTTTATCATTTTAAAACCACAAATAACTTTCTATTCGACACTTTAAATGCTTTCAAATTCTTTTAAAATGGCAAGTTAATATTTTTTATTTGTTTTTAGAAAAATATTCAAAACACTGACTAATTTATTACAACATGGAATTTATGTTTAATTGCATCCTTTTTCTTTCCCTTTTGACTTCCTCTTTCTGTCACGTAAATCCTTCAGAGTTTAAAATACTATATATAACTTACATTTCTACATTAATATAAGTAATATTTGTATTTTTGACTTTCCTTTTTCTCATAACCAGTATTCGGCAGGGCTTTTACCCGAACACACGCTTTTACGATTTTTTTGGCGCAATATGACATTTTGTTAGATAAATTCTTTGTTGTTGCTAAAAAATAAATGGAATTTTCAACTTTGTGCAGACTTTATTCTTTTCTTTTTTTTCGTGTAAATCAGTTCATGCGAAAACTCTCTACTGATTAGCAAATAAATTCTGTGCTTTACAGTAATATGAATTTGCTGTTTTATCAACTTGATTTCATCTGATGGTAGATGTATGGTTTTGAAAATCCATGGATTAAGGAAAAGATTAGAAGTTTATCTGTATATTCCTTGTTTGAACTATTTGATGATTAATAAACATTGTACTTTATGTAATTTTATTTGATTATTCATTTTCATATATATATATATATATATATATATATATATATATATATATATATATATATATATATATATACAGGCACAAATTCTTGTATATATTATATATTAAATAGTTTTTAATGTCAATATGTAGTTCAAGCAACATAAATTGTTTTTGACTATTAAAAGAATTTCCAACGCTATTGATAATTCACGTATTTATTTTTAGTATCTAAATAGCTCGGTTCGTAGAACATCAGACTGACGATCTCAATGTTTCGGTTTCGATTTTCAGTCATGGCATCCGATTTATTTGTTGGGAATTTATTATTTAGTATTAATGCAATGTTTTCGATTTCTAAAAGAAGTTAAGATATTTCTCTAAAAGAATTGTGACTGACGGACAGTAAGGCACACACAGAAGCAATTAATTATCTTGTTTTTCACAAGAACCGAATTCGCCTGCTGATGTTCCCGATGCCGTTAACATACATCTGCTCTACTAGGTACGTACAAAAATCGTCCTCGCTTGTACTGATTATAGCTCTTAAAAGTGTCTTTTCTTAATTTTTAAAAGTAGTTTTCGTTTAACTTTTGATTGTGTTTGAAATAATAAAATCATTAAGTTAATATCTAAAAGGAAACAAATGTATATTTACGTGTGAAAAAAAATTATAATGGAAAATGTTATCAAAACAGCGAAAAATCCGTTAAAACTGAAGATTCAATAAAACATATTTAAAAATCGCTGGAAAAGTAAAGTTTTCTGGAACTGTTTCAAAGATAATTATTAAATTAAAGTCTTAAGAAAGTGAATTACAAAAGAATGTACCTCTTTTTTTTTACTAAAAATTGCTTAATTATTTTTTTAAAAAGTGAAAGTTAGTTAAAACATGTCCGGAGCCCGTGTTTTAAATGTAAAAAGAAAATACGGCTACAAAATCTCAAAGTATGGAAGGCTATAACTGCCGTAGTAGTTATTTTTTTTTAAATCTTTACGTTACGAACTGCGTCAATTTTATTAATTAATTTTACATGATGATCGATTAAAATCTTGAACAATGACATTACTCGATTTATTCTTTAAGAATTAATGTAATTTTAAATTAAAGTAAATTAACATTCTTAAAGAATAAATAACAAATTTATTGTTACGACACATGTAAGAATTTCTTACATGTGTCGTAACGATAAATTACATTAATTTTTTTAAAATAAAGCTAAGAGTATTTTTTTATTTTAAGTGTGAAAAAGTAAATTAAAGTCAATGACTACACTGACAATATTCATTGAAAAAAAAGTTTAAACATTAAAAATTATTTATGTATAAATAAATAGAATTCAATTTTGAAAGAAAACGTTATATTTGACTTCTATTTATTTATTAATAAATAATTGTTTTAAACTTTTTAAATAATATTTATTAATGACAAAACAAATACAAACTTACGTTTTATCTTTCCAAATAACTGATGATGAATTGTGAAATTAACGAAACTGTTGAATCTCTGAAAATAAAATTTTGAGGACGATGTGGGGGAGTGAGTGGTGATTGGTGGGGTAATTCTGCCTGTTTATTACAGAACAGGCCTACCATACGTCCCCAAGTCAGTCGTTAGTAGAAATTATCCAATTTAAAAAATTCTTTTTTTGTTAGGTTCCTGAGTCTCAAATTTTTCAATTTTTGGTTTATTTTTAAGATTATAAAAAATTCTTGCGCTGATGATGACACGTTTATGTATGAAAAAGAAATATAATTATGTCGCATTTTACCAGAAACTCTAATCATTAAAATCACATGAAATATTTTTTGCAATTATATTATTTTTTGGTGAAAATATTGATTAAACAATGCTTATTCAATGATAACATTGCTAATTGAAAAAAATAATTTTTCTTCGAGTTACAGTAATTTCATTAACACGGAATTTAGAAGCCATTTTTGTAATATATACGAAATAATTTAAAAAAAAATTATTTTAAACATCTACTGTGTTTTATTTTCATAAAAATAATTTATTAATTCATACATTCTTTTTATTAATACATAAAAATATAACTTTAGTAAAGGTGTATTTTGTTTTAAAAAAATAATACATTTTCGCTAAGATTTAAAAAAAATGGTTTCATTATATTACGTGATCGTTGATTAATAAATACGTCAAATTTCATTAAAATTGGTTGATTTCCTGAATTTTGGTGAATTTTAAGGTGAAGGGAGAGTTAAAATGTTTTTACATTTTGGGAATCGGCCATTGATTGTGCACGTACCTAGCTCTACTAATACTCAATTACTTTACTTAACGCCATTTCGCATTGGTTTAGATCCGGGTCGGTCAATTATACTAATGGGTCTTATTAACACTATTTCACGCAGTCTAGGCGGGAACACGAATTCCATAATGGCCGCGACAGTACTAATCGACAGATAAGCGAGTCTCTCATTCTATTTCCTTGTACATTTTCTTTCAACTTGTTATGATCACATATTTTAAAGTATTAAGTTTCGCGTTTACAGACACAAAAAGCTAAACAAAAAAAAAAGGTCGCCTTCTGGGCGGCTTTGAGTTTGACTTCTTGATTGGCTGATGTAAATGACTAGGAAGGAAGGTATCTACTAAAATATGCGAATCTCTATTTATCTGCCTACCCCCATCACACGAGAGAAAAGTTAAGACACACGGTCGGTTGTTAATATGGTGAACGTCCAGCCTCCCCCCCCCAAAAAAAAAGTAGGACACTCAGGATTGATACACAAATAAAAATTGCCCAAGTCTCTGAGAATCTCTACTGGTCTGATTGAAGACAGAGAAGATACTGCAATTTGATCCTAGATAAATTATTATCCTATTTTTATTTAAAACGTGAAAGTTATGGTAGACTCGTTCCAGTCGTGATTCCTGCTAGTCACGATGAACTAAATCCTAAAAATATGGTTTGCCAGAAAACAAAAGACGCGGATGGGGGGGGGGTCGTTACAAGCAACTATAATGCTTTCATTTAATTTTCATGGCGAATAAATAGGATTTTCAAAAAGTATTTACGAAAAAAGGATACAACAAATAATTACAGTTTACATGATTCGGTATATATTACAGAGAGTAGATACCATATGCACAATTTTGGGTGCTTTTTGAAGTAACAATCCCCAGTAAGTACAGTCAATACGATTTTAATTTTATCTTATGATTTCTGTTCCAATTCAAAATTCCTCTTTTGGAAGGGAGCTGGATTTTCACCACATTAAAAACCGATTCTGTGTCTAACTTTGCCCGAGTAGATAGACAAGTAAGGACTTGTTATTATTTTGCAGAAAAATAATAATTTAAGTTTTAGTGAAAACAAACAAATATTGTTTTTATTTAAGATTTTCGAAACTTGGGAAACGAACTGACAGAACCGCATTTTTAAGAGTTAAACATGGTTTATTCTGATCGAGTTATCTTCTCTTGTAAATTCTTTTACGAAGAAACCTCTTTCTTTACCTTGACGGCGGTTGATTTTCGACTCTACCCAACATAGGTTATTTTCACGAAAACCAGGTAGAGTGATTTAACTTGCAACCTAGAGGGAAACACGACAATTTTTTCTGCAGCAGTCTACTCCCGGAATCTAGGAAAGGCTTGTGATCCCCACGCCAGTTGTTTACGGCAGTTCGGCCGTGGTGGGGGTACCTCTCTTCGGGGCTGACCCACGACAAGTCTTTCTCTATATCCTCCCAACTCGATCGCTGCTACGTAAGCGCTCCTTCTTCCTTAGTTAATAAAAGGGCCGTTTTAATTACTGACTTTGCACTCCGGGTGCCTTCTTCTTCTGGCCTCGTACACCTGACTCTTTTAAAGGTTACTGCGTCGTTTTTTTTTACGACGTCATACTCCGAAATGAACTCGTCGACCTCAAACACCTGGGCTCGTTCAAGAGTCACCGATTCATTTCCGTTGTTCTTTTAGCCAAATTGACAATCTATCTAGTCTTCGGATTTTCTTAATTATTGCGGGGTCATGCCTTTAGCTTCCCCTGACGTCTTATGCGTTATTACTCAACATGTCTGCATCATTATTTTACATAATCACAATTACATGCTTAAATTGCGTTCCAAGAATTCAACATAACAACGGTATGTGTACGATCGTTTCAGAGACCATATGTTTTATTGATATTAGATTCATCGTCAGCACAGGGTGTTAACACGGAGTTAAAAGCGAAAGCATATTGACAGCACCAATGGAATATAGATCGACGTCCCTATTCATACAGCAAATAGAAACGATGAGAGGAGTAGATACTATTAAGCCTCCAATTAAAGCTTAGCATGCTTGAACTTTAATTCGGGGTGTGCGTATGGTTCAAAGTAGAAATAAGTCTATGAAATATTACAAGTAGAAGGTCGCACCTCAAATGGAAGAATTAAAACAAATATTGTTTTATACATTTATATATAAGAGTTATTATGAGGGAGAATTAGTAACATATATAAGCAAACAATGAGAAAATGTTAAGGCTTATTAAGTTCAAATATCATTGGGAGAGAAATTGGCCATAAACGCTATAGTAAAGGGCATAAATAAAAATAAAAAAAACTATTTCTAATAGGTTAGAAGTAATAGAAAAGAAAACTTGAAAGATTAATTAAAGGATTAAGCATATTGCCCAACAGAACTATCTAAGATAATGATACAAAGTAATTCAGAACTTCGGTCATATTTACTCAATCTCAACCTCAACCTCAAGGATTTTTCCAGCCAAATTATCTATTATACAATGCATAACTAATATAGAATGCTGAACTATTAGAAATTAAGGTAGAAGCATTATATATATATATATATATATATATATATATATATATATATATATATATATATATATATATATATATATATATATATATATATATATATATATATATATATATATAAATTGTTTTAAATATAAGCGGAATTTTGTTAATCTCCGTAAGTGTGGTCTCGAGAGCTCTTTCGTCCAGCATCTCATCAGGAGTAATCGTTGGAATAAAACAGGATGAAATAAATCAATAGTGAGAAAAAACAAAAAAAGGCAAGTATGGGGAATTTACTACCAGTGAAAATACACGTTTAAAAGATTTAATTCAATTCAACGAATAAAAACGACTAAAAGGCAGATTTAGAGGCATAAATGATTTTTTTTTTAAACTATATATATATAAATTCCCGAAACAGTTTTTCATGGTAAACAACTGATGATCCATTAAAATAGTGTTAGAAACTAACTAATATAATAACTGTAAAAAATAAATTGACTTACATGAGTGATTTTCCACTGGAAGACTTGAGACTATAAGTTTTTTTTTTTTGTTTTTTTTTTATATAATTTTTTTTTTTTATATAGTCTTAATGGTTGAGAAACTTCCGAGACTATATATACATATATATATATGCATATATATATATATATATATATATATATATATATATATAGAGAGAGAGAGAGAGAGAGAGAGAGAGAGAGAGAGAGAAAGTAAAATTAGTGGTTACTACTACGCTCTATTGAGCAATGTTGAAGTAAATACTGAAAATGTATACATGAAATAATAGTAATAATATACATATATATATAAATATATAAATATATATAATTATATATATATAAATATATATATATATTTATATATATGCATAAATATATATATAAGTATATATATATATGTATAAATATATATATATACACATATATAAATATATATTTATATATATACATATATATAAATGTACACACACACACACACACACACACACACACACACACATATATATTATGATAAATAAAAGGATAACATAGATCCGACGGTAAGAAGTCAAAAGGAAAAGCGAAAGAACTAAACCTCAATTTTTCGCCGAGCTGTTGCGTAGGCTTTTTCGTTCTTGATAAAGCCCACACAACAGCTGGCCGAAACGTTGAGTTTTAGGTTTTCCGGTTTTCTTTTTTAATTCATATATATTAACAGTTCGAATTAAAAACGCTATAAATGATATTTGTTTAAATTGAGACATTTACCAAAAAAGGAAAAATATATTAAATCAAGACTTCAACTAAAAGCTTATTTTAATCAAAAGCAAAGAAAAATTATGCCAACATCATATTAAGTAAAACCTGATTTTGGTGTGTGGTCGAGTGCTGAAATGCAACATTGTTTATGGTGGTAGCTTCGTAATTTTGGAAATGGCGTTTATCGCGTTTTGCATTCGAACTCTTTATATATATATATATATATATATATATATATATATATATATCAAGTTTGGCATACGTATATATATATATATATATATATATATATACTAGAAAAAATTGAGCTAGAATTATATTATTTGAATCAGTAAAAAGTGCAGTAAAAATAAAATAAAAAGACAAAGTCCAAAATGAGTCTATTTCTGTCAGCTATATCCCCTCCCTTTATATTTACTCTTTTTTTCTACAGACACGAGTTAAATAGTACTACTGTATGTGGCGATATTCCCTTTTGTTTATAATGGACTATTCCAATCTTTTTATTTTTGTATTTTTCAGCTGTTAACAGGGAGAATGAGAGAGAGAAAGAGAGAGAGAGGGGGGGGAGAGAGAGGGAGAGAGAGGGAGAAAGAGAGAGAGAAAGAGAGAGAGGGGAGGAAAATAAGAATGATAGATACCGTATAAAATGAGAGTGAAAGTGACACACAGATGATAAGTAAGAGATGGGTCACTTGGTGAATTAATTGCATATTGCGGCTAATTAGAACAATTAAAATGGAAGTTTTATCAAACATAACTCAACCCCAAAACTAAGCATACATTTTAGGCGATTAAAATATATAGGAAAAGGCCTTAGGAAACAAATGCGGATTAACTTAACTTTAATATACATAATAACGATCGATATTGAACTTTGAGCAATTGATTGATATTTTTTAATAGTTTACTGCATAATTGTCACACTAACAGATTGTCGGAAATCACACACACAAAAAACATTCTATGTTGCTTGCTTCTTTAATGCATTTTATTTGAGACCAGCAGGCATCCTGGAGTTGCCCGGGATTTAATGAGGAACCATATATCCTCTGTCCTCACCCCATAACACTATATTACCTTATACATTCTTATTTTTTACATTTTATTAAATTCAATTTTGGGGGTGGGGTTCAAAGATGCACTCGGCATTGATTGGGTGGAAGAGGATGTAAGTACAGAGATAATTATTGGAATAATTTTCTGCAAATTTATAGTCTTCAACCCCTTAAGGCATTCCCGGCGTTTCCTGGGAATGAATGCGGATCCCTGTGTACTCCTGCTCCACACCCTGAACCCCTTATCAACGTTGCTATTCTCAGTTTTTTTATTTCTATAATTTTCAAGTTATAAATAACAATAAAACGACACATTTCTTTTTTATGGATATCCGACACGAATGAACACCTCACGATATTACTATGTCCCCTTTGATGAAAATGAAAGACACTTTTCCAAGTACCCTGTTGGGCAACGTAGCTTTAGAATATGTATGCTTATGAAAGTCTATCTCCAAAACTATAAAAACAGTTCGTAAACAAACAAACAAACAAAACAGACAGGAACTACAATTTTATGCATATATTTAATACAGGGGGCCCACTTGTATATATATTTACCTTCTCTGCACCAGGTTTGACACAAGGTCAGGTAAGGTTTTAAAAAGTCAGCGCACTAGAAGTGCACTGTTGCCTAGAAAACAAAAGGCTAAGCAGCCCCGTCAGCATTCCCCGGTAGGAACGACTCAGGTGATTGACAATAAGAGAAGGTAAAGCCTGGGAGGGTTGACCTCCTAGGACTTAACAGAACCATAGCGCAGCCCGACAGAAGCAAGTCCACTCTCGGACTGATTTTTGAGCTGCCCTCTGGGGTGGTTATTTCATACCAAAATCAGACTCTGGGGTGGTTATTTCATACCAAAATCAGACTCTGGGGTGGTTATTTCATACCAAAATCAGACTCTGGGGTGGTTATTTCATACCAAAATCAGACTCTGGGGTGGTTATTTCATACCAAAATCAGACTCTGGGGTGGTTATTTCATACCAAAATCAGACTCTGGGATGGTTATTTCATACCAAAATCAGACTCTGGGGTGGTTATTTCATACCAAAATCAGACTCTGGGGTGGTTATTTCATACCAAAATCAGAATCTGGGGTGGTTATTTCATACCAAAATCAGACTCTGGGGTGGTTATTTCATACCACAATCAGACTCTGGGGTGGTTATTTCATACAAAAATCAGACTCTGGGGTGGTTATTTCATACCAAAATCAGACTCTGGGGTGGTTATTTCATACCAAAATCAGACTCTGGGGTGGTTATTTCATACCAAAATCAGACTCTGGGGTCGTTATTTCATACAAAAATCAGACTCTGGGGTGGTTATTTCATACAAAAATCAGACTCTGGGGTGGTTATTTCATACAAAAATCAGACTCTGGGGTGGTTATTTCATACCAAAATCAGACTCTGGGGTGGTTATTTCATACCAAAATCAGACTGGCAGAGCCTGGGTTATTCTGGTTGTGGGTTTCTTTTCTGTCGGGCTGAGGTATGGCCCTGTGCAATTCTAAGAGGTCTACCCTCCCAGGCTTAATCTTCTCACACTTTAGGAAGGAGTTAGTTTATTGCTAATCGCCTGAGGCGTTCCTACCGGGGAATGCTGACTGGACTGACCAGGCATTTTTATGGTCGGCCAGAGTGAACTTCCTCTAGGGCGCTGGCTTTTCAAGTCCCACTTTTCCGACCTTGTGTCACATCTTCCCGTCGTGGTAGGAGATAAATGACATCCCCGACTGAAACGAACAACGCTGTGTCAGTGAAAGTCTAAACATGGCCAGTTCGCCATTCCCTGCCAAGTTACTCTGCGAATTCTACAAAAGGTTTCAAAGGATCCGAAAAGATGATCAAGCAACTCGGATAGAAATGATGTAATAACAGTTATAAATAAAAACAACATGAAAGAATGTACTTACCAACCAGAATTGGTTGCAAGGGAAGCCCAAAACCTGAAACTCTTTGAACTCTTCTTGTAGTGCATTCAGGCCAATATACTGGGGTTGCCCCTCAGAAGCTGGCCACGTTCACAATGAGTAAGACTTTGCCCTTGTAAGTGGACAACGGAATCGCCTTCTCTCCGTGCACGTCTACCGGCGAAAAGTCGTACACCGAGTGCGTGTGGTTGTCCGACTGGTAGCACGTAAGCAGGTTGTTGCTCTTGTGAGATTTCCTCGGTACTACGGTGGTCGTCGTATTCGGTGATGGAGCGGCCGAAGCCACGAGGCTCGTAACCAGTAGGTAGGCCAGGTTGACCACCCACATAACTGCTGGCTGAGTTTGGCCAGCAGCGCCGGCAAGTAGGAAGAAAATGTACGTCCCGAACGACGGTCGCAAAGACCCCGACAGAACGAGCAAGCGAAGTGTTT
>OY744515.1:11063803-11066303 GCA_963556195.1 Sepiola atlantica
ATGCTGGCTTGTTTTTAGTAGCAGGTCCGCAGAGGTTTATTTTATTTCATTTATTTTTTTTATAATTTATTATTTACTATTTTTTTTAACCGTTGCTGTTTGTTTTGGTTAGTAAATATACTGAGTAATTTATTTATTATTATTTTTTTTTAAACGTTGTTGTTTGTTTTGGTTAATAATTATACTGAATAATTATTATCTCTGTGACAGCCGGTGGTAAAGCCGGATAACTCGTGTGAGTCAAGCTTTGTTTGTGGGAGTTATGTCCCTTTAGAGTTTTAACTAATTTCGACTCGTTCCATGAATTTGTTTACCGTGTGGGTGTAGTAGCAGATGTGATTGGGTGGGTGAGGAATCCTGGGCAAGGGAGTGGGGCGTCGTTAATAGAGCCTTTGGTATATATATGTGTGTGTGTGTGCGTGTATGTGTTGGTGTATGCATATATGTATATATATACGTATATGTAAAATACATACATGCATACATTTTTATTTTTTTTATTTATTCATTTATATTTTTTTAAATTTATTTTTATATTACTTTTTTTTTCGGTTCGATTCTATATTATTATTTATCTATGTTATTAGATTTTGTTATGTGCAGTCGTGGTATATAATGGTCGGGATTTCTAGTTAATATTTGTGTTTGTAAGGCGGGCAACATGTGCAACCACATGTCCGAGTTAGCAGCAGGTGCAAGTGGCTGTGTGTGCACCAGTGTCAGTAATTGGGCTAATAATATGGGCCTAACTAACTTTATTTAGTGTTTGTTTTCGTTAATAGTATGTCCGCATAGTATCATAGATGTTTGTTAGTATAATGTGTATGATGGTGCTTGTCGTGTGTGGTTATATTAAGAAGTTGGAGTTGAGCTCGGCTCTGTTGTTTAATTTAGGGGATAGCTTTCTAATTAATATTGATTCTTTAAGTCTGAGATTGCCCTGGTCTCTTTCGCTAGCTAGTATCTTGACTCGTATGTCTTTGGTGGGGTTGTGGCCATGTGTTATATGTTTTTGGAAGGATGATGCCTTGGGGGTTACGTGTTCCTTAATTCGTATATGCAAAGGTATCACTGTACTGCCGATGTAGAATTCATTGCAAACCGCACATTGTATCTGGTATATAGCATATGTGCGGTTGCATAAAACTGTGTTGTTGATGGGGCAGTTTGCTAGGGTGCAAGGGTTCGTGTTGAAAGGTGTTCTAGGTTTAGATAGGTGTTGTCTTAGTGTAGGTCTGGAGTGTGTGAGTTGAATGTCTAAGTGTTCTTTGCGGATGGCTTTGCGGATGGCCGAGGTTATTCTATCGCTAAAGTGTGGTATTTTAAATAAGCATGTGTTAGAGGGAGTTTGTTTTGGGTGTTTTCTAGATGTCTTATTGTAGTGTCTGATGTTTGTAGGGTATCCATTCCGCTCGAGTATCTGTTGGAAGTGTCTAACAGAGAATGTCTTGTCGGTTTCCGTAGTACATTTGCTACGGATGCGGTTTACTTCGTTCACAGCATATCCTATTTTGGCTTTGGTAGGGAGGTCCGATTTATAGTTTACGAAGATATCTCTGCAGGCAGCTTTCTTGTAGAATTTGTTGTGAATGAGCCCTTCATCGGTGATGCAGAGCGTGAAGTCTAGCAGTGAGAGGGATCCGGATGTCTTAGGGTGTTCGATTGTGAATTGTATTTTGTGGTCTGTGTTCTTAAAGCTAATGAAGATTTTGTTGGCTTCTTCGCGGGATGTTGTGAGGATGAGAATATCGTCCACATATCTCGTGAAAAAGATGTTAGAGTGGCAGGTGTCTAATGCGCGTTGTTCTAACCTATTCATGTATGTGATGGCCAGTAGTCCTGATAGGCTGGATCCCATAGGTAGGCCTGTTATTTGTTTGTAGGTCTGTCCTTTGTATGTGAAGTAAGTGTTGTCGACTATTATGTAAAGTAGCTTGTGTATGTCAGTGGCAGTGAGACCGAAGCAGTAGAGGTCGTTGGATGAGATGCAGTTGGTGATGAGGTCCACAGCTGGGTGAGCTGGTACGGATGTGTAGAGGGATACAACGTCGAGGCTGAACGCATATCTGTTGCGTTGTAGTTCCTGGGGTTGCAGTGAGTGCAGTCTGTGTATGACCTCATCAGAGCTGCTGACGTGTCCTGGGTAGGTGGAGAGTAGGGGCTTGAGTAGTTGGGAGAGCAGCCAGGAGATCTTGTAGAGGGGTCCCTCTATGCTTGAGACTATGGGCCTTATTTGTGTTATGGGGCTGTTTTTGTGTGTTTTTATTAGGTGGTAGAATGTAGGGAGTCTGCTATTTCTTGTGGTGAGGTTTCGTTTGTATCTGTTGGGGAGGTTTCTTTTCTTACATATTAGTGTCCATGCTGTGTTTATCTGATTTTCTATCTCAGTGGGGGAGGCGTCTGTGGTGGGTGTGTAGAGTGTGTCGTTGTTGAGGTGTCTGAGTGCTAGGTCGTCGTACGTTTCTTGAGAGATAACGCAGAATTCTTTGCGTTTGTCAGA
>OY744515.1:11071303-11086303 GCA_963556195.1 Sepiola atlantica
TATATATATATATATATATATATATATATATTTATTTATTTATTTATTTTATACGTACATAAAAGTACGTATAAAATAAATAAATATATATATATTAACGAAAAATACGTCCTATGAAGTTAAGGGCGACTAATAATGCAATTTTCTGCATCTTAATCACTTAGGAAGTGAGACAATCGAAATAATAGTAAGCAAAATAGCAACGAACGCTGCAATCACCAATAAAAATAATTACATGAAAATACATTATATATATATATATATATATATATATACATATATATATATAACAATATTAATTTTAAATAAATAATATTAAATCATTTTACATACATACGCCAGCGTTTCAAGCTTTCACTCTCATCAGTGTAGGGATGATACTCTAAGACGGCCATACGGTTCGAACCCCTGCTACAGAATCAACCTAGACTCTGCAAGCAAGCGTCATAACCATTAGACATTACCACATTCAAGAAGGGAATTTAAGTTCTATTTATATCTAGACAGACTGACTAGAGATTCTACGAACGTTGTCGAAATATATAGCCTTATAGCTACGTGTCAGTCTATTTTTTATATCCGCGAACAGGGCGCAACTTTTGATCTTATTAAAGGGACTTATAACAATATTAATTTTAAGTAATAATATTAAATTATTTTTAGCTACATACGCTATCATCAGTGTAGGGATGATAATTTCAGACAGTCGCAACAGAATCAACCTAGACTCCGCAAGCAAGCGTCATAACCATTAAACATTACCACATTCAAGATGTTTTAGAATAAGGGATGGAGTCCAAAGTCTCATGTTTTGATATGATATTTGAAACGCATTAAATTATTTTTGCCAATGTTGCCAATGTTTCATTTAATTCTTGAATTAAGAAACGAATTCCCATTGAAAGTTGGGGTCTCGTTTTTTGTTTGTCCGGTTTTGGTCATCCTGTATAAGACAACGAAACCAAACATTTTCTTTATCCTTTCTAGGATTAAAAATGATACAATCATGGTCTTTGCCGAAAATAACACTCGGAGTGTTTGATTTGTTTTCGTTCTTCCTTTCAACCTCATGAAACCTCTTAATTCTTTGCAATATTTCTTGGCAGCTTCAAATTACAGTGTCAGACACGTCATCATTTTTAAGCATCTAAATGACTACTGACA
Source organism: Sepiola atlantica (assembly GCA_963556195.1). Lineage (NCBI taxonomy): Eukaryota > Metazoa > Mollusca > Cephalopoda > Sepiida > Sepiolidae > Sepiola > Sepiola atlantica. Next base: position 11,072,468 of record OY744515.1, read on the forward strand.
CATAAATGTTTTCACAAATGTTTTCCTGTTTTTTTTTACATCTATAATAATAAATGTATATATATATATATATATATATATATATATATATATATATATATAGTAAGCAATGAAAATATATATGGCAATCAAGCTACACAGAGGCTCCCGTGTTTCATCCCCGGGGGGAATCGTCATGCTAAATGATTGATTGCCATATATATTTTCATTGCTTACTACCTAGCTCTACTTACGTATCGAGCACTGTTCAAGTAAATACTGAAAACTGACACATAAAAAATTATATCTCCTTATAATATTTTATGTAGATACATGAAGTACTAATATATATATATATATATATATATATATATATATATATATATATATATATATATATATATATATATATATAAATTTATTTAATCAAGTTCAAATATATTGAACACAAAACCAATACTTTAAAAAAAAAATTTCAAAAGTGCTCAATACAGAGTAGAGCTTTTATAAAATTAAGTAAACATTGGTGACAGTCGATGCTAATTAATTTGCATTCCAACGCATTTACGTTTGTTCAAGACTGTGGCAAAAAAAAAGTGAAATTCGACAATGAAATTTTTCTAAATAAGAAAAGACAAAGAAAAAAAGGAAAATAACACTCAGAGTGTTTGATTTGTTTTCGTTCTTCCTTTCAACCTCATGAAACCTCTTAATTCTTTGCAATATTTCTTGGCAGCTTCAAATTACAGTGTCAGACACGTCATCATTTTTAAGCATCTAAATGACTACTGACACATAAATGTTTTCACAAATGGTTTCCTGTTTTTTTTTACATCTATAATAATAAATGTATATATATATATATATATATATATATATATATATATATATATATATATATATATATATATATATATAAATTTATTTAATCAAGTTCAAATATATTGAACACAAAACCAATACTTAAAAAAAAATGTTCAAAAGTGCTTAATACAGAGTAGAGCTTTTATAAAATTAAGTAAACATTGGTGACAGTCGACGCTAATTAATTAGCATTCCAACGCATTTACGTTTGTTCACGACTGTGGCAAAAAAAGTGAAATTCGGCAATGAAATTTTTCTAAAAAAGAAAAGACAAAGAAAAAAAGGAAAAAAGAAAAAGAATCATAAGATAAATAGGTTAGTCCTGTTTACATCCGGCTGTCCGCTTTCTGGTGTCAATTCATATTGTATAAAGCAACCCGACCCAACTCTTCTCCCCTTTCTTGCTATCATGACGTACGTATACTGATAAAACCTAAAATTGTATGTATACACATTACTGCTAAATCAGCTCACACAATTTAATAATTATGACTTCGCTTGATAGAAATAGGAAAAAAATTAAAATTAATTTTTATATTCATATATAAAGAAACAAAAAACAATGATATGATATAATATTTAAAAGCCATCCCTGTAAAGCTTTGATCAGAATATTTAACTATATTGAATCTGAACTTAATATTCAAAATATTTAATTCGAAAATTACACTTCAAAATCTTGAAAACCTTACATCTGCAATATTTTTACAATTTGAAATCTCTTACTTCTTTACACCCTCGAATTCAAATAAGTGGAGGTCATACAAGTAAACCTAACTGTATTATTAATTATTCATTTAATTACTAACCCCGATTAAAACACCGAATGTTAAATGCATTGAAACACGAATTAATTAGCGTCGATTGTCACCAATGTTTATATATATATATATATATATATATATATATATATATATATATATATATATATATATATATATATATATATATATATATATATATATATATATATAAGTTTTGAAGTTGAAATAGACTAGATATACATTCGGGTTGTGCACATTATAACTTATTTCGACCTTGGCTTGGTCTCCTCGGATGTGTTTCCAACCGCAATTCAAACTTAAATGAGAGAATGTTTACATCTTTATATATATAAAAATAATTTTAAAATAAAAAATAAAAAAGAATTATACAGATATTCTATTTACTGATTGGTCTCTCTAATATAGGGAGGATGAGAAGGGGTGATTATGTTATTTATTAGAATAGGGTGGTGGCACTAGCGAAGTATAAAAATATATAGAATCAAAGTACAAAAATAAAAATAAATTTCTTATCTCTTCAAGAAGTTAATTCTCGATTCAAAAGGGGGATTACAAATGATCATGTTTAAAACATAAATGTGCACGTTTAAAAGTATAATTATAAGAATTTTAGAATTATGTTACAATGCGAATGTTTGCATTAAAATTCAGATTATGAATGGTATACGTTTAAAAATTAAATTTATTACGACTCAAAAAATTAAAGTACGGAAATTACGATTAAAATTAGGACTACGAATGCACACGATTAAAACTCGGTTTATTATGGGACCGTAAATTAAAAGTATGACGAAATCAAGGGAGGCGCGATAGCGCTCTATCCCTTAATAGACTTCAAAAACGACCTATGCTAGAAATCTAATTTTTTTGATCAGTTATAACTCAAAAACCAATAAACCAAATTAGTTAAAGCTTTGCACAAAATGTTCATTTGATAGGTTCTATAAGTATGTAGAATTTCAACATCATTAGTCAAGGCAACCCAGAGATCCAGAAAGGTCAGGAGTGATTTTGTGTTATCCGTGTGTACGTACGTACATGTGTGCCACCCTGTATCTCATCAACTATTTTATGGATTCAGCTGATTTTTTGCAGAGATATACTAGGGTCTAGTTGATGGCATTTTAATTTCAGTTTACCTTAGTTTTCCAGAAATTTTTTTTTAAAAACTTAAAAATTACCATTGTCTTGAGGCATAGCCTTTACAAAAGTAGTGACATTCCATGATAAATGCCAGTATACTGCAATCATATGCCCTTAATAGGGTTAAGATGAAAATTCATATACACTAAATGTACAAAAGCAAGGAAATTCTCAAATTTTTACACTTTTATTGTCATTAAGGGTATGACTACATATCAACCAAGCCATTTCATTATCACATCACTACAGCATAAATATCTATGCATGAGTGGATGAAGTGTGTGAGGTGCGCTGAAGAAAAACTCCTACAAGTAAAATACATAGCCCTGTTGTGCTCGCATACCCTTAATGACAATAAAAGTGTAAAAATTTGGGGATTTCCTTGCTTTTGTACATTTAGTGTACATGAATTTTCATCTTAACCCTATTAAGGGCATATGATTGCAGTATACTGGCATTTTTCATGGAATTTATATAGGTTTTATTTACAAGTTTAAAAAAAATCACAGGTTAGTTATTTTAAATTTATGTCGATCTCTATACTATGTAATTCAAGTACTCCGAGAGGATTCAGACATAGATTCAATCTATGTCTGGAAGAAAAAATTAGAATCTTAAAACACGCAGACAACAATATTTTAAACAAAAGGGAGGAATTGATGGCAAAATGCAGACATCGACATAAATTTAAAATAACTAACCTGTGATTTTTTTAACACCCGAAGAGGAGACTATGGAGTCCGGAAATTTAAGGTTGAACAAGGATGTGATATCGCCCATTTAGTGGAGAAGGTGATATAGTCGGGTGGATGAAAAAAGTGAAACTGGTGGCAAAACTACCGAAAGTGAAAAGCCTTGCTAGTTTTATTCCACTTTTTCTGCACGGAGATGCGCTTGCTCTCTACCTTGAAATGAGTAATGAAGACCAATTAGATGCGAAACTGATAGAGATGAGATTAGTGACAGTCTTCACCGAACAGCCTTTCGAAGCCTATGGAAAACTGAAAAGGACTGGAGAATCGGTGGACGTTTACGCCAATACAATCAAAAGATTGGCTGGAGTAGCAGAATATCTAAGGAGAAGGCTGGATCATACGACCAAACTTGTCGTTTATCACAGGATTCCCAGACGACGTATATGTGGCACTGCTACAGCTACCTCACGTATATAGAATGGATGTCAGTAAACTGATACCGACTGCACGGCTTTTAGTTAGCAAAAAATTCGAGAGACTGGGACGGTGGCAGCGAGTACACTGGAAGATAAGGTTCAAAGAGAATCATCAAGTATTCGGTGCTTTATATGTCGAGGACCGCCGCATTTTATTAAAGATGCACGGAGCCACCTAGAGCCAGAGTAAGGTGATATGAGTGTGGAAAATTTAGGCACATTGCGAGGTATTGTTCTCAGGCTCAGGGAAACGAGTAGGGATGAGCTTCTGCACCAGTAGCTACCCCGGCAACAGAATGGAGGCGCAGTACGGACCTCTGCTAATGATAGATGTAGCAATAAATGATACTGTAATGACGGCACTTGTCGATACCGGATGCACCACCACTTTACTTAACTCCAAACTTGTGAGTGGGTGTGGTAGGAGTAGCATTGTGAAAGCGGTTAATGGAAGGGAGTAAAATATAAGGGATCTCAACAAGTGGAGATAAAAGTATGTGGAGTACGAGTGAAGGTGGAAGTGATTCTAATGGATCACATGATTGACTGAATCGATGTCGTAATTGGAATGAATGTAATCAATGAGATGGGAGGTGTGACTATAAACAAAACTAGGGTGAAGTTTGGAGACGCGCACCTTGCCGTAGCTGCCTATCAGACGAACGTTTGCAAAATTGAGGACAAAGATTTTGAAGAAGATTTTGATGGAAAGAAATGGACAGTGAAATGGAAATAAATGGGAGAGCTTCCAGTGTTGTAGAACAAAGTAAAATATTACAAGAACTCCCTGAAGATTGAGAAAAACTCAGAGTTTGAGAAGGAGGTGGTAAGATGGATAGCGGACGGTATTCTCTTACCATGGAAGGGTGAAGGAAAAGGTGTGTTACCGTTTATGGCAGTGTTCCAGTTCACAAAAGTTAAAGTTAAGCCAGTGTTCGACTTTTGGAAATAGAACTGTTTTATAGAATGTCATACGGGAAGCGACATAATAAATGCGTGTGATGAAAAGATGAGAATATGGAGGCGGTTGGCAGGAGGAATTGCGATTGTGGACCGTAAGTCTGCCTACTTGCAGCTACATGTGACAAAGGAACTATGGCAGTACCAGCTGGTCTGCTATAAAGGAAGAACCTACTGTCTGACACGGTTAGTTTTTAGGTTTAACGTTGCACCAAAGATTATGGCAGCCGTTCTAAAAACTGTCTTAATGAAAGGAAATAAAATAAAAGAGGCCACTGATTCGTACATTGATTACATAATCGTGGATGTGACAAAAGTATCGACAGAGGAAGTGGTGGAACATCTTAAGGAATTTGGGCTAATAGCAAAGTGGCCAGAATCCATGGACGACGGAGCGGCACTGGGTGTTAAGCTGATGAAAGGAAATATGGGTGATCTGATGTTCAGAAGGGGCAACGAAGTCCCGGAGATGACAGAAGAAATAAGTAGACGGCAGTTGTTCTCTATCTGCGGCAAGTTGTTGGGGCACTATGCAATTGCTGCATGGCTGCGATTGGCGTGCAGTTATCTGAAAAGAAGAGCAAATGGAGTAGACTGAGATAGCAGAGTCGATGGTAAAACAGTCAAAGTAATACATGAGATTTTAGCTGATGTAGAAAAGGATGACCCTGTTAGTGAAGCTTGGCACATATCTGAAATGTAGCATGGCTGAAAAAAAAGGATGACGATAATCACCATACATAAAATAAATAACAATTATGAATTCACTCAGCACGCCGACCGAAACAAAATTACACTAAAAAAGATTGAACTTCTTACATATACTTATATATTGCAGTTATGCGATTTTTCTTATGACGTACATACATACATCTTCAGTTATTTAATATGCTTTTTTTGCTTATCAGGTAAATCGTATTGAAGTCACTTAAATTATTTAGAAATCTTCATCTAAATTACTTAGTATTGCCACGTGACGACAACGGACGAATGGCAATCACACAAAATTACAGTAATCTTCATAAATCAGATAAAGAACAGCAATGATTTTACATTTTATTATAAAATAAAACACAAGTTCATAAATTATATATTTTATTGAAAATAAACAAAATAAATTTTGCTGATGAAAAATTCATTCTTCTGGATAACATCGGGCAGTTACAATGTCTACCCTTACATACGGATTGATTTTAGAGCCACTAAGAAATTCAAAGTATACTTTACGTCTACAGGCGCCGGACATAAATATTAACTTGGAAAAAAAATGGCGGTTTCTTCCATTAGTATAGCCTTTATTACGATTTCAATATTTTCGCTTAGCATAGCTTGTATTGCTTTCCTACAAAATTCTATACATCACTATCGAATAATAATAAATAGACAATATTAATTATTAAAGTCCATAAATTTCGTGTTGTATGCCAGACGATTACACATCGAAACCGTTTTCATTTTGATCAAACATGTTCGAAGTTAATGTCTTACGCTGAAAAGTGCGTTCCCTTTTCTGTGAACTATGGTAGATGTCTTAGTGATTTATGAGGAGTCTAGAGTATTAGGAACTGAACCGTTTGCTTTCTGAATAACTTGAGAATAATTCATCTTTATTCGATGAATGTTCAAATAAATATTTGTCTCATCTTCGCAATACTACTCTATCTAAATGTTGGCTAAATGAATCCTTGTTGTAATAAGATTTAGCAAGAGAACGGTTCAGTTGTCTCTTGCCGAAGTCGGAAAAAATGCTGAAAGAAAAAATGCAGAATAAACAGAAGACATAGATAAAGGATAATATGTATTAATACTGTTAAATTGAACATTACTGAAAAGTCTTGCAAAACTAATTGCGTTTGCGGTTTTAAGAAGTCCAACTAATAAAAGAGCTCTTTAACGTCCAAAATAGACGGCCCTCTGAATTGTTCAGGTTTTAATCGTGGTACTCAAATGAAGGAGAAATTTTCCTTACTTGTTGACTGAACAGATTCAAAAAGAAAGAATAAGGTATTTTTTATTCAGGCCGTTAAAATTAAGTGTATGTTGATTTCTCAAGGAGAATTGTCTTGGTCAATCAAATAGGGCTTTTTCAGAATAGGAAGGGGTGCCGTGATGGAAAATAAAAGAATTATTTTGGGGAAGCAATGGAAGGTAACCTTTTAATAGTCTCCCAACAACAAGAATTAACAAAAGTAATCGTTGCATGGTATTTACATGTCATCATATTCAGAATATATTCTGATTGCTACATAAAGGTTTAATGTGTATCTTTATTTTACAGAATATTTTAAAGGGGTTTAAAGGGGTTAATTAGCGATTTAACTTGTTCGAATATTTAAATATTGAAATTATGCATGGGGGTTGGATAGCAGTTGTTTGCATCCTCTAAAAGCAAACAACTGCTACTCAACCTCCATTGATTAATTCAACCTTTTGGAGGATGCAAAGAACTTCTATTCAACCTCCATTGATAAATTCAACTTTTTAGAGGATGCAAATTGCTATTCAACCTCCATTGATTAATTCAACCTTTTGGAGGATGCAAAGAACTTCTATTCAACCTCCATTGATAAAGTCAGCCTTTTGGAGGATGCAAATTGATATTCAACCTCCATTGATAAATTCAACTTTTTAGAGGATGCAAATTGCTATTCAACCTCCATTGATAAATTCAACTTTTTAGGGAATACAAATAACTGCTATTCAACCCCCATGAATAATTTCAACATTTAAATATGCGAACAATTTATATAGCAAATTAACGACTTTAAAATATTCTGTAATTTTTTTTATCATACACTTTACACCTTTATGTAGCAATAAGAAGATATTCTGAATATGATTGCCCTTAAATACAATGCAACGATTTCTTTTGTTGCATTTATTATAACAAAAAGTATAAAAATGTTTACGTCCTTTTCTCTCCAAAATATTTCTCTGCTTGTCCATCACACTTCTTCTATTCTGAAAAAGACATATTTGATTGGCCAAGACGATTCTCCTTGACCAACCAACAGACACTTTGTTTTGGCGGGCTGAATAAAAAAGATTATTCTTTCACTTTTGAATCTGTTCGTAGTCCAGTCAACAGGTAAGGAGTATTCCTCCTTCATTGAATGCGACAACTTGAGAATCTGAACTATTCAGGGGGTCGTCTATTTCTTGGACGTTAAAAGACTCTTTTATCATGAGTTGGATCTTTGAAAAGTCGCAGACAATTATTTTAGTCAGACCTTTCAGTATTATTGTTCATTTTAACAGTATTAATACATATTATCCTTTATCTATGTCTTCTGTTTATTCTGTACTCTTTCTTCCAACATTTTTCCGACTTCGGCAAGAGACAACTGAACCGTTCTCTTTCTAAATCGCTTTACAACTTTATTTGCATAATTGTCCCGGATCTTGAAATAAAGACACCACGTGATCGTCTCTGCTAACAGCGGTATTCGTAATCAATGTGACAGTGTTCGAATCCTCACTCGACACCTATGATTTAAACTTTTCTCTCATCTGTAAATTGCACGCCATGACGGGATTGAGGCAAGTCGGAACTACTTCCACCGCTTGATCCTCGTTAAGGATCATCACGTCTGCTACACCCCCATACTTGTCATCGGGTGTTTATACCCCTTTTAACTTGATGAATTTCTGGTGTGTATGGGCATATGCATTGCACACCCACCACTATATGCAAGCGTATTTTAACACGCTATATAATGTTCATAGTTATTATCAATAGGCAATCAGGATTGATAACTGTCTCTCCACACTTTTCATTCAATATTGTGCAGGTATAGTTTAGCTAAAATTTATTTATTGGCCCTTGCAAGTCTAATTATTTAAATGGTATCAAAGTAGACAAAACAACACATGTATATTCAGTCACGCTGTTGAGCTGTAAAACGGCGAAACACATGTCCGTGGATAATTGTATTTTTCTTATTATAGACGGTCTTCATGTGGGGGTATCACACTAGTGAAAGGGAACAATATTATTCCCTTAGCATTTAGGTAATATTTCACCGTAAAAAGATATTTTAATAAATTAAATTGTCAATATCGCAAAAACAGCAACAAAATTACAACATTTATATGCGATATATCTCTCCTCGCTACTGGTTATCCTTAGTGGTAAGGGCGCCGAACTTCAGTCAATGGGATCTCGGTTTCGAACCCGCTAGATTCGGCTACGCTGATGGCCCGTAAGAATATATATATATATATATATATATATATATATATATATATATATATATATATATATATATATATATATATATATATATATATTATATTGTTGTCTTCTGATAATGAAAGTTTTTCTTTCGATAATTTAAGATTACCCTTTGCCAAACTGTTACTTACCGGACAGTATTTACTATTTGGTATTTAATCAGTTTTCGTGAAATTATTAATAAATCGTTTTGAGTTTCACTTTCTCCCTGCGTTTATTTCTTTTCACCTTTCCATCTTACGGCAACCACATCGCATTGCTATAGCCTCGGACGACTAATCTGCATATATATATATATATATATATATATATATATATATATATATATATATATATATATATATATATATATATATATAATAATGATAAGTTCAATAGCTTAGGGTCGTACGGGGTACATTATTGAAGCACACGGGCACGCACCTATCCCTTTAAAATGTATTACTTAATATAACTCAAAATTTGATGCAGAGCATATATTTTCTCTATTAATTTTTGTATCTAACTTATTTTTAAAGTTTTTTGAAGGGGTGAGGGGTGAGGGGCGAGTTTTTGTAAGAATTAAAAAATTAAAAAATTATAGAATTTAAGAATTAGTCTAATGCAAGAGGGGGGTTGTTGGCTGGGAGGAGGTGTGTCAGATGGAGTAATGAAATTTATGTATTTAAATTTTCGCTTGCGTCTGTAATTTGAGATAAGTTCATTTTTAGAGTTAATAATATTTTTGCTTTTAGCTGCTGTAGCTATCATAAATGTTTCTAATGTACATAGTTGGCAGAAAGCGGACCCTGGAGTGTAGAATTAAGACCTTTTTAATATTGCCCAATATAGGGAGTAGGAGAGTTTTTACTGTTAAGGCTTTTTATTAGATTGGATAGAGAGGTGCCAGTGGAATTGTTATTATTATGTTTGAAAGAGTAGATATGGTTTGAGATTCGGGTCTTTATGGGGAAGGCACTTACCCCAATGTAAGTGTGTATTTTGTATGGGGTTGTTATTATAGTATTTGTGTTATTTATAGTATCGGGGATGTTTTGGGTTTGTATTACTTTATATTTTTTCAAATTTTGAATTTTGGTTTTTCCACTGCCAACTAATCCATCTGCGTAATTCCTCTGATCATAAGATTTTAATCTTTGAAAAGCCTTGGCTTAAGGAAAGAAAAATAAATATGTTTTTACACCTTGCATTGAATAATCGAAGTTGAAATAGATTTGTCATTCGTACATATTTATCTATCTTCTATCATTTATCTTTATACATATATATATATATATATGTGTGTGTGTGTGTGTGTGTATGTATGTGTGTGTATGTGTGTGTGTGTGTGTGTGTGTGTGTGTGATCTCCTAAACTAATGAACGGATTAAAAATGTTTTAATTATATATTATATTAATATTCCTAACTTGGGAACATAAATAAATTGATACATCATTGCTGATATATAGGAGTTTGACTTTTTTTTTCAAAGAGTCAAACAATATGGATGTGTTTAATTTACTTCTATAACTAGGTTCAAGATATTTAATTAGTTTGAATAAAGATCCAGACGCTTGAGTGTTTTGAGATCCTATTCAAGTTTTAGGGGCCCAAGGGAGATAATTTCATTTAAAATTTTGTATGTGTGTGTGTATGCTTGTATGTCTAGCTAAAACTTGAAAGATACGCAATAAATACACATGAAGTTGATATTTTCTAAATCGGCCATGTTTCGGACGTAATATTGGAAAAAAATTAATTCCTTGATGTAGAATTGACACAAAATTTTTCATGGGGGTGACAAATTGTTGGGTTTTTTTCACTTAGCACACCGCATATGCATAGGCATCACACCGGAAGTTAACAAGCAAAATTCATAGTGACATTTTTCATTGTATAAACAAAACATCGACACTCACCGACACTTCACTCGCACAAAAAAAACTTGCAATTAAAAATAATTTTGCTGCATTTCTACGTGACGAATCAATGTCAGTAAACGATAAATCTTTCTAGAGTGAGGCACCCTTAAATCAAAGTTTTACTTGCCTCTCCGCGAGGGCAGAGTTAGACAGCTTAGCGGTTTTAAGACTGGAGTGATTTTCAAAAATAAACGTACACATTAAAACTACCATTTATATTCAATTTTTGTCATGGTGTGTGTTGGTGGGGGTGGGGGAGTTTACACTAAAATGTTTTCCAATCCTGCCCGCACACGATTTGCGTCTTCTTTTTATCCAATTTCGTTTTTTTTACATTAATCATAATGTGCGGACAGAGCAAAAAAAATCCTAATTTGCTTACTACTTTCTTCGTGGCAAACTCAACGGTTCCTTTTTTTAATATTTCATTTTTTTTTAAAGGAGGGAATATGAGGCATCATCTTTCCAACAAATATTTTTTTAAAGCAGGGAATATGAGGCATCATCTTTCCAACAAATATTTTTTTTAAAGCAGGGAATATGAGGCATCATCTTTCCAACAAATATTTTTTTTAAAGCAGGGAATATGAGGCATCATCTTTCCAACAAATATTTTTTTTAAAGGAGGGAATATGAGGCATCATCTTTCCAACAAATATTTTTTTAAAGGAGGGAATATGAAGCATCATCTTTTCAACAACTATTTTTTTTAAAGGAGGGAATATGAGGCATCATCTTTTCAACAAATATTTTTTTTAAAGGAGGGAATATGAGGCATCATCTTTCCAACAAATATTTTTTTTAAAGCAGGGAATATGAGGCATCATCTTTTCAACAAATATTTTTTTTAAAGGAGGGAATATGAGGCATCATCTTTTCAACAAATATTTTTTTTAAAGGAGGGAATATGAGGCATCATCTTTCCAACAAATATTTTTTTTAAAGCAGGGAATATGAGGCATCATCTTTTCAACAAATATTTTTTTTTTAAAGCAGGGTATATGAGGCATCATCTTTCCAACAAATATTTGTTTTAAAGCAGGGAATATGAGGCATCATTTTTTAAACAAATATTTTTTTAAAGCAGGGAATATGAGGCATCATCTTTCCAACAAATATTTTTTTTAAAGCAGGGAATATGAGGCATCATCTTTCCAACAAATATTTTTTTAAAGGAGGGAATATGAGGCATCATCTTTCCAACAAATATTTTTTTAAAGGAGGGAATATGAAGCATCATCTTTTCAACAAATATTTTTTTTAAAGCAGGGAATATGAGGCATCATCTTTTCAACAAATATTTTTTTAAAAGGAGGGAATATGAGGCATCATCTTTTCAACAAATTTTTTTTTTTAAAGCAGGGTATATGAGGCATCATCTTTCCAACAAATATTTGTTTTAAAGCAGGGAATATGAGGCATCATTTTTTAAACAAATATTTTTTTAAAGCAGGGAATATGAGGCATCATCTTTCCAACAAATATTTTTTTTAAAGGAGGGAATATGAGGCATCATCTTTCCAACAAATATTTTTTTAAAGGAGGGAATATGAGGCATCATCTTTTCAACAAATATTTTTTTTAAAGCAGGGAATATGAGGCATCATCTTTTCAACAAATATTTTTTTTAAAGGAGGGAATATGAGGCATCATCTTTCCAACAAATATTTTTTTAAAGCAGGGAATATGAGGCATCATCTTTTCAACAAATATTTTTTTAAAGCAAGGAATATGAGGCATCATCTTTTCAACAAATATTTTTTTTTTAAAGCAGGGTATATGAGGCATCATCTTTCCAACAAATATTTGTTTTAAAGCAGCGAATATGAGGCATCATTTTTTAAACAAATATTTTTTTAAAGCAGGGAATATGAGGCATCATCTTTCCAACAAATATTTTTTTAAAGCAGGGAATATGAGGCATCATCTTTTCAACAAATATTTTTTTTAAAGGAGGGAATATGAGGCATCATCTTTTCAACAAATATTTTTTTTAAAGGAGGGAATATGAGGCATCATCTTTCCAACAAATATTTTTTTTAAAGGAGGGAATATGAGGCATCATCTTTCCAACAAATATTTTTTTTAAAGGAGGGAATATGAGGCATCATCTTTTCAACAAATATTTTTTTTAAAGGAGGGAATATGAGGCATCATCTTTTCAACAAATATTTTTTTTAAAGGAGGGAATATGAGGCATCATCTTTCCAACAAATATTTTTTTTAAAGCAGGGAATATGAGGCATCATCTTTTCAACAAATATTTTTTTAAAGCAAGGAATATGAGGCATCATCTTTTCAACAAATATTTTTTTTTTAAAGCAGGGTATATGAGGCATCATCTTTCCAACAAATATTTGTTTTAAAGCAGGGAATATGAGGCATCATTTTTTAAACAAATATTTTTTTAAAGCAGGGAATATGAGGCATCATCTTTCCAACAAATATTTTTTTAAAGCAGGGAATATGAGGCATCATCTTTTCAACAAATATTTTTTTAAAGCAGGGAATATGAGGCATCATCTTTCCAACAAATATTTTTTTAAAGCAGGGAATATGAGGCATCATCTTTTCAACAAATATTTTTTTTAAAGCAGGGAATATGAGGCATCATCTTTCCAACAAATATTTTTTTAAAGCAGGGAATATGAGGCATCATCTTTTCAACAAATATTTTTTTTAAAGCAGGAAATATGAGGCATCATCTTTCCAACAAATATTTTTTTAAAGCAGGGAATATGAGGCATCATCTTTTCAACAAATATTTTTTTAAAAGCAGGGAATATGAGGCATCATCT